>CM055955.1:41459830-41501183 GCA_029490685.1 Schizonepeta tenuifolia
TAATATTAATTGAAAACAGGAGGAATATCGGAGCCTTTTGTGGTGTTGAGAACGTAAAGAAATTATATTTGCGTATTGTGCGTACCAGAATTCAAATACATAGTTATCTTATGAATAATACCAATATATTTGTTGATATTAATGTTTATACCAAAATATACTAATGTTTATGGATTTACAAAATACTATCCATCATGCACAAAATATTAACACGAATTCACTTTTCATTCATTTGCCTTCATTTGCCTCTTGTATTTCCATCTGTGCTGCAATGAGAAACAAAAATAATTCAATAACAAATACATATTCACTGTTTAGTCATAATCTGCTTGGTAAAACTGGTAAACTTTGACAAATACGTACTAAAACTCTAGGTACGCTTGGTACGTTTTTACTAATGCGTACCTAATGTACTTGTCAAGTAGGTACGCATTTGCAAATACGTACTTGAAAATAATGAAATACTGGTACACTCGGTACATTTTTCACAATGCGTACCAAGTGTACCAGTAAAGTAGGTACACTTTTGTGAAAACGTACCTATATTTTAATGAAATACTGGTATACTCGGTACGTTTTTTAAAATGCGTACCAAGTGTACCGGTAAAGTAGGTACGCTCTTGTAAATACGTACCTATATTTAAATGAAATACTGATACACTCGTTACGTTTTTCATAATGCGTACCGAGTGTACTAGAAACACACTAGTTTTCTTGGTACGTATTTGCGAAAATCGTACCAATTTTAAGCATACAATGCCATATTCAAATGAACCGAATGCGAAAATACATTATGCATAAATAATTTCAGAAATTCAACAAGAAGCTATCCACAATTCCAGAAATTACAGATCTGGAATTACCGGTACGTATTTCACAAAACATACCCGGTGTACCAGTACAATTTTCCGCCAAATCTGCAAATTGTACCCTAATTTCCATTCTACTCAACAAACTGGGTACGCAATCGACATTCAAAATATAGTAAACCCGCGAAATCGAAGAAATCAAGTGATAATCAAACATAGTACCTGTATTTTACTTGACAACTCTGTACGTATTTACAAAAACGTAACAAGTTTATTAGGTACGCAGTACACATTTACAAATACATACTGCGTACTGAGTAAACTTGGTACGCATTAATAAATGCGTACTGCGTACCCAGTAAACTTGGTATGCGTACTGCGTACCAAGTACACTTGGTACGTACTGGTAAATACGTACTGCGTATCAGGTAAACTTGGTACGCACCAGTACGCAATTACGAAAACGTACCAACCCTGAACCAGAAAATTCCGTCGCCGGAAATTTACAGCAACATCAGATCTACACAAATACATCGAAATCGCTCGGAATTCAACCCAAATACACTAGAAATCATCAGAAACTCAACGAAAAACCTATAAATGAGTAAAAACAAGGCTAAAAAAAATTATGAATTGAAAAAAAATTCAAATAAACTCATTACCCGAATTTTAGATCTATGACTTTTCGGCGAGATTTATGGATTTCCGGCGACAATAGTTGGTGTAGTGGTTCTGGATGATGCAGACGGCGGCAGAAATGAGTGGGGATGAACGAAGAACGGAGGACCTAGTTTTGTGGCGGCTTTCGTCGGTTGCGTCGCGGCGGTGCTCTGCTTCGTCGCGGCTTTGGTGCTTGCTCACGGCGGTTTTGCTCGGTGCGGCGGCTTTGCTCGACGCCGCGGAGAGAGGTGACGGCGGAGTGAGAGGAAGAGGAAAAGGAATCGCCGTGCTGGAGAAGAAAATGGAGAGGGAGAGAAAAGCGGGAGCGAGAATGAGAGGGAAGAGAGAGAAAAACAGTAATAAATATACACCCACTATCCTATAAGGGTATTTCAGTCAAATTGGGTACAATTTTACCTAATATTTATCAAAAGTGAACTTTTGACAAAATTTGATATTACCATGTAAGGTAATGACATATCACCATTTGCCTCAATAATTTATAACATTTTATAGACTTTTATTCAGCTAACTAATAAATTGGCCAAATTAAATCTGTAGTGCAAAGGATATGAAAATACACAATGACTTTAAATATTTTCAGACTTTTCAATATATGTGAAGTTTCATATAAAATCGATGTGGGATGGAAGATTTAATTAATATTTATATTTAAAAGCTTATTTTATGTTTAATAATTCAAATAAATTGGAGAATTCAGATAAATATGAATGAAGGGATTAGTAGGGTGCTACGTAGGAGAGAGACTATGTACATTGAATTTTCGACATATGGATTATCGAAATCTTGCAACTTTAGGTTTGTGGGTTTTTCTTGATATTTTGAACTTTTGCTAAGATACTGTGTCGAAGATATGGTTAGCCATGTGATGATGTGAATTGGTTTTTTTTTTTAGAATTTTTAGTATTTAAGGCTATTTTTGTTAATTTTGATATAGGTTTTATTAATTAGATTTTATTAAATAGATAATCGCTCTCTTACTCATCGTGGGTACACAACTTAACATGTTCACCGTTAATGTGCAGTGAGGGAAAAAAATCTAACTTTTTAGAATTTATACATAGATATTATCCATTTTTAATGAAATAATAAAAATATACTCCCTCCGTCCAAAAATAATATGCTCATTTGGGTTCTGGTACGTTGATTAAGAAAAGCTGATAAAGTTGTTTTGAATGAGTAAAAGTTAGAATGTTGGGGTAGTGAGATAATGACAAAAAAATAGTGCTGATGACAAAAAAATGGTTGTATTGATCAAAAAGTAGGAATAAAGTTGTTGTGTTGACTAAAAAGTCGGAATAAAGTTATTGTGAGGTGGGACCATCACTAGCAAAGGATAGTGAATAAAGGAAAAATTGGAGGGTATAATTGTAAAAAAAGATAAATAGGCATTTGATTTGTGAACAAAAAAATATGGATAAGTAGGCATTTGATTTTTAGACGGATGGAGTACTATTTATTCGATCAACTAATTAATTGACTAAATTAAATTGTGGTACTAAATAATTGTGAGATGAATAATACACATTGAATCTAAGTATTTATATGTCTTTCAAATAGGTGGAGTTTTATTAGGAAAATGATGTGGGATAAATGAATAATCATAAATAATTATTGATGATCCCGATAACGAGAAACTGATGTATTGAGGGGGGGGGGGGAATACACCAGTAAGAGTTTTTTTTAACAAAAATTGATTTTAACTCTTGATGAACTTCTCAGTTCAGTTAGCTCGATAACTATAAAGGATAGCTGGAGCGCTTCACTCAATTAGAATCAAAGCTGGCTGAGGTTTTAACCAGAGTTTCTAACTTTGAAGAAGTTGGTGGGTTTTAGACACGTTACAAAACGGAAAACCTTTTGAAGGAAGGTCAAGTTCCCTAAACGTTTTAGTGCATAATGAAAGTTTGTTTCATGCAAGGGTTAGTTGGTTAGATAACTCAATATAAAATACTGGAAAGTAAACGACACAATATTTTAACGTGGTTTAGAGATCGACCTCCTACGTCTACAACTTCCTTTTCGGGGAAGTAATCCATTAGATAAGCTTACTGACGGCCGCGAGTTTGTCGTTGGGAATTCGGACGCGTCAAAATACAATTTATAGTTCCTGATGCCCACCACTAGGGACAACTAGGGTAAGTATTTAGGGTCGAACCTAAGGGCGGTAGGCTGTGATGACCTCGGTATCACTGGACAGGATTTTGATTTTGGTTTGGAACTTTCTCAACAACAACTAGAAACAAAGACTGAAATAAAATACGAAGTAAATCAAATATAGAGGGTATGCATGAGTCGGTCTTGACTTGGTTCAATGTGTGTGTGTGTGCGTGTGTGTGTGTGTTGGGATCTCAGGCCCTCGAATAGTCATTACATGGGCACATCTCTTGGTTATAGGGTCTCGACACTCACGCCCTTTTACTCTTACCATGTCACGCACGTGAGCATCCCAACCCCAACTCTTCCTTTTAGTATCGAACCCTCCAAGTCACCTCGGGAGTCCACCTTACTATCCGCAGAATTAGCTCGCATCTGGAAAAGTCACCAATTGAGCTATTTGCATCAGCAACCTTTGAATCTAGAAGGCCCAAGATGGCTAGAAGCATGACTTTCGTCATACACCACTCTCTAGCGCTCGCAACACGACTGGAGGTGAGGGGAACCCCTGCACCTTTGCCCAGTATTGTGAGGGATTTTGCCTCCGTCGCTCCTCGTTGGCCACCGCAGGAGTTGTGGAGACTCTACCATTTTGGAATCAAGCCCAGCACGTCGAGAACGGACCCTGCAACTCTCCGGCGTGATTCTGGCCTCACCTTTCTCACACACAACACTCACACTTCACTGCATGTCAACCAACCGAAGCAATAAGAATTTAGCTAGACATAGAAATGAAAGAACAAGCAACACGAAAGATAAACGAAAGCATAATTAACATTAAAACTAAAAATGATTGTTTGCCTCACAGAGGTCTTTACAGAAAACGTAAAGAGTAATATTGTTTTACAGAACCAAGTTGCAGAGAAATTTGGAAAGCGAGGAGGTATTCTTCGATGATCCTTGTGTAGGAGATGGGATGGCTTATATATGGCGGCTTCCAAGTTGGTAGTTCGATTTTAGGCCTTCAAATCCGTCGTTTAATGAAGCTTCAAGTCTGGCATCCTCTTAGTAGGTCAACCTTCACTTTCTGTCCTTCGTCCTTGCTCTTCTCTTATTGGTCGTCCATGCTGTTGCTGTTGGAGGTTACCGTTGAAGATGTTATGGTCCCTGTCAGAGCTTGTTCTTTCCATTTCCGGCAAAGTTTTGACTTTCAGAGCACGGAGTCTTCGTGGCTTTACCGCCTTTCGTCGTGATCACCATCAAGCTCCTTGGGACCTCCGACACCCTGTTGCTTTCCTTCCTCTTTTATGCCCTAAAACCGCTCCATTGTGCCCATTTGCAGGAAAATGGTGCCCTGCAAGCCAGTGTGTCCTCCCAGACACAAAAGACCCAAAACAAAAGACAAAAGGACTCGATCTAGACTTATACAGATACTAAAAAGAGCACATAAACAAGACTCGTCACTTACGCGTGCTTATCAAACGTTCCGCTTGGTTTACGGGTACCAAATAATCTAACTAGTTCGATTACGGGTTCGAACCAAACCTTACAACACTTTTCCGGATAAGCGTACAACCTTCAACTCTTTTACGGGCAAGAGTAAAGCCTGAGCCTTAGATTACGGGTTCTAAGGGACCTAGTTTCTTTGATTATGGGTTCAAAGAAAAACCTGAGGTTTGGGGTTGGGGGATTTCCAACTATGAAGCCTTCTACACTTAGAACAGTGTAGACTTCTTCCTAAGGCTTAGAGATTCAATCTGCAAGAGAGAGTCTACTTAGAATCTATGCAAGAACCTATTACAAATCTAGATTCGAACAAAGAATGAGCTTTTTGAGAGGCTAGATTGGAAGAACAGGAGAAGGACTTGACACTCTACTTCTACTGTTTCTTCAGCTCGACGGTTCTTGCTCGAGAGAGAATCTGCTTCTTTATGCAACTGCTCTTTTTGCGCGTCTCTTCTCTCTTGTTTGCTCTCTCTCTCTTTCTTGTAATAGGGAGACCTCTATTTATGGAGAGGGAGGTAAACTAGCCGTTGGAAAGAGCAGTTTGACCTCTGCCAAAAAGTATGGCACTCCACCTACTCTTTTGCAACATTTCCTAAAATGGTAACTGCGACCCTTGCTTTATGCAAGTCCTCTTGGTCAGTCTATTTATGAAAAGTTTCCTGGCTGACTTGAACTTCTGAGTAGATTTGAATTTCGAACTTCAGCTCATCTACTTTCTCCATCTTCAAGGTCTTCTTTTCTTAACTTTGCGACGTCTGACTTCATCACACCTTCTCGATATGCTTGAGCTACATGGATAAACTGTGTAGTCAACTGAGCTTCAGTTCGACTAACCAACTTGCCTCTTCGGTCCGACTAACTTCTTTCGTTTGAAACCTGTAAAGATGAAAATCCCTACGCTCAAACAGTGAGCTCTATCTAAGTTCAGACTGATGGCTTCATCTACTCGGTTAAGGTCAATTGAGTTTTGGGATGAATCAAAATCTTTATTAATTTTTCCAACAACAACAACAACAACAACAATAATAATAATAATAATACTAATAATATGATTAAAAATAGAGACATATTTTGAAATAGCCATAATGACCATTAAAATATAAATTTTGGCCCACCTTTTTCAAAAATATAAATTTTGGCCATTTTTTTCAATTTGGGACGAAAATACCCTTAATAAAACGCGGAATGGGTCGGGTCGGACGCGGGCGGGCGCGGGTCGGGTCGGGCGGATATTAGGCGTTTGGTACTTCTGGTACAAATTTAGTTATATTAGTACCAATAGTTCTAGTACTTCTGGTACGAATTTAGCCTTATTAGTGCCAATAGTTCCAGATTTGGTACAATTGCGACGAATTGTCGAATTAGTTCCAGATGTTCCAAGTTATGATACGGTACTCTTGGGACGAAAATTTCAATTATTTCAAGTTATACCGCTCCGATTTTGCGGCTCCGCCTTCGGCTCCGATTAAAAAGAAATAGAAAAACAGAAAAAATCTGGAAAAAAAAAAGAAATAACAAGGAAAAAATTGGAAAAAAAAAAGAAATCTGAAAAAAAAAAACAGAAAAAAAAAAAGAAAAAAAATCTGGAAAATAAGAAAAAAAACAGAAAAAAGCTGGAAAATAAAAAAAAAAAAACAGGAAAAAAAAAAAGAAAAAAAACTTGGAAAGGAAAACAAGTGTCAATAAAATGGATCAAGGATTGATGGATCAAAAATAGAAGAGGGAAAGGGGTATTTAGGTCCTAAGTTCAAAAAAATAGCCATAATTTATATTTATGAAGAAGGTGGGCCAAAATTTATATTTTAATGTTCATTATGGCTATATCACATGATATTCTCTTAAAAATAATATATAAATTGATATGTACTATATCCAAGACGAGAATTGAGATGGGAATTTAGAATTTTCTTTCCATATTGAGTTTTGAGATGTGAAGATTTGATTTTGTTAAGATTGTGTTTCCATATCAAATATAATATAAATATAAATATGATAAATATTGATTTTAAATTAAAAAAGTTTGAGAATTGGATAAATATGAACGAAGCAGTATAAGGGGGTGTCACATGCGATTTTTTTTTATGTAGAGTCGTTTTCGTTTATATAATATATAAATATAAAGAGGGAGTTTTTAGTTAGAAATCAATTGCAAATCAATTTCAATGGCAATTTGTATTTAAAATAAAATTCAACATAATAATTTTGATAATAATTAATCTATTTATTTAAAAGTAATATTTTGGGTGCGTTTACTTTGATGGAAAATGGTGGAAAAGGAATATTTTCATTCTTTTTTCATCATTTTCACATGTTTACTACGTTGGTTAATTTTCTTCGAGCATGATGGATAATCTTTCCGGGCAGTCCATTTTCCATCATTTTCTCTCAATTGTGGATAATATTAACATGTGGGAAGGGGTGTGATAATATTTTCCAATGGATAAAAGACATAAAAATGAGGAAGGGATAAGGGGACCATGTGTTAATTTTTTTTTCCATTATAGTAAACATGTGATAGAAAAGGGATGGAAATATTAATATTTTTTTTCATATTTTCTTATACATTATTTTCCAATGGAAATATTTCCATTAAAATAAAGGCACCCTTTAACTAAATAATAGGAACACATTACAATATGCTGTAGTAAACCATCCACTAATGGCCCCAATAAGTAGCCCATTTATGACCTTTAACCGCTAAATAATCTCGCTCTATATTCTATATCTAAATCTCTGCAACTTTTTATTGTAAATGGGAACTCTCTTCAATGGAATCGGTGGAAAATAGCATCTAAATTTCGTTCATTGTGCTCTAACTGTTCTCAACTTTATTTTGCAAATATTTCCGATCGATTCATTTCTCACTAAAGTAATTCTCTACTTGTCAAATTATGAACTACCTAGACGAAAAATCTTGGCGACTTTCGTAATTGGAATTCGAAGATGGTGAGCGGAATAGATCTGCACGGAAATACAATAGGGGTGCTTACATTTATAGGATTGAATAGTGATGAAGTTTTTGTCCTAACTATAGAGTACCATATTTACATGACTTTATGATAGTATGGCAATGGCAGGTCTGAGTTCAACAATAATTAATTCCTCATCTCGCAGATGTTATAACATGTTGTTACTATAGTTGCCTATCGACCCATTTTGTGCACCGGTTACATGTACATGTATTGGTTGTTTGTTAAATAAGATGAAATGGGATTTGCAGTACAAGACCACGAACCATAAATTTATTAAACATTATTTCTCTATATTCGTATATATGGAACTTGGAAAATTATTATCTATCAATGTTGATGGGAATTGGTATAGTTATAAGAATTATGGTAATAATTATATAAACTTAATTATACATGGAGTTTGCTACTTTTGTTTGATTCAGATGTCATATTCATTCATCTTGACAACACTTGTTTGATTGTCAGTTGTCATATTCATTCATCTTGACAACACTTAAATACACAATATTTATCTATGCATCGTACCAGAGCGAATACTAGTAGTTTTATAACATATGAGTCGATGTCCACCTGTTGAGTGCTAAACATCCGATCTTTACTAAAATAGCTCAAAATTTCCTCGACATAATTCATCAACCTCTCCAAATATTGGAATAGGCCAACACAGATCATGTCAGTTTGACAACTCTAATTAACATAAATTATCTGTAGGCTTTACACCCAAATATTAACATGGGAGTAAACAAGATAGGCTAAATATTGAGTTTTAAATAGATACACAATAAAATCTACAACTATTGCAAAATACTAGAACTACCTCAAAATATGGCAAGATCTTTCTCTCTCTCTCTCTCTCTCTCTCTCGCATTGAGAGAGAGACGAGAAGGATGAACTATCATACTTACAGCAGTATAGCTTCTATATAAAGTTAGAAACAGAATTTTCTTGCCTACCAGATTCTTACGACATTGCTAGTATTACAAAGATGCGGAGCTAATGGATCTGGTTCAGAAATCAAGACTCCCCACCGACGGTATGCCAGCGCTCATGTTCCTCGCCTCCTGCCGGCTGCCATAACTGTCACAACCACCGTTCTGGACGGGCAACCTTTGGAGAGGAACGGAGTTTAGAAGCTCCAGTCCTTGTTTCCCCATCTCCTGAACCTCTTGAGGCGACAAGATCTTGATGCACCACACACTGTTTACGAACTCCCTAGAAAAGTAAGAGAATTGAAATTTCAGATTAAAATTGTGCAGTATATGTCAGAGTCCGTTTGTCGTGCTTTATCCTAATATGAATGTGACTGAAATGGAACTTACTGCCAAGGGTCGTCGCCAAGAAGAAGAATGTCATTTTCACGGTCCACGAATACAAGCTGCCAGCCTGATCTCAAGGGATCTTCCAATTCGCCTTCAAGGCCAAACATCTGAGCAAGCTCACCGCGCAGCTCAGGATAGCTGTTGAATTTGGTGATGTCGAGCGACCTTCCAAACGAGCCAGACTTATGAACCTGTGGAATATAAAACACACACCTGTTATATACTGATTTGGTAATAGATCATGTCGGCAATACATATGATCAAGTATTTGAATGACTAGATGATCAAACGAGCTCAAAATGAAATGATTCGAGCAATTTACCTTAACAAAGGTTCTATCATGCGGATTGTCATGGCACCCATTATCGGTAGACATCAGAAAACCCGACTCATCGATGCAACTGCTTGAAGTTGCGGTAGGGTTGAGTGAGTAATCAGCACCGGAGCTAGCCACATAGCTGGAAGAGGCGAAGGTCATAGTCGCGTTATCATTATGACTACCTACTGCTTTAAGGTTTGACATCCCGTTCGGCATGAGAAGGGAGGAGGAATCTATGTTTACTCCGAAGAGGAAGTTGTTGTGGGGATCATTATTTGCTTCCTGCTCCATCATACACTCTCTACCAGGAAACGGAGGCAAAGAAACAGGATTGCTAGTTGCATTGGTGTTCGACAGTCCTAACTGACCGACCCGGGGTGATAGAGGATCAAGAGCAACCCGCTTTGTTGGCCAGCCGCTTGAAGATAGTAAGTTGCTCGATCTGGGCACATTGAGGAGGTTGGAGGCCTCATCCTGGGTGACTGAACTCAACAAACTGTGTAGAGGAGAACTCATATTGCCAACGGGCTTGTTCAACTCAGAAAAGTTCTGATGCAAGGAAGACATCGAGTGCATCGTTTGAGACTGTACTTGGGAGTTTGATGAAAATTGTGAAAACACAGGTGGATCAATCACATGCTGAGTGGGGTTAGGGTGCTGCTGCTGTTGCTGCTGCTGCTGGAATTGTATGTCGTTGAACGAGTTCCGTTCGAGCATTTGCTGCTGAAGGAGGCTTGCGTGCGACTGCGATTGCTGCTGGCCTCCTTGAAGACTTTGAACGAATGGAGACGAGCAGTGAGATTGCTGCAGCATTTGAGGCTGCATTAAACCTACGGATCGGCTGCTGACAGCTTGTGGTTGCTGGAATTGCATCATTGATGAAAGCATCTGTTTGGAAGGGTCCACAACCCTCATATCCTGAATGGCAGCAGCTGCCATAGCTTGATAGATATCATTCTGCATGCCAAGCATTGATGCGTCGAACCTCGGCTGCATCCATGGGGCAACCCCCATTCCTTGGTTCAGGGATTGCATTCCCCCGTCTCCACGAAGCCACATGAGGGACGGATTCAATCCCATGTCATCAGTCTTCATCCCTAGGTTCAAAAGACGATGCAGGTTTGAGAGAGAGAGAGAGAGAGAGAGAGAGAGATGCACTCGTGTATGATAAGATGAATAACTGCAATTTTACCTGGGTAGGTGGGGAGACCCGAAGGCCATGGCCGCTTCAGTCGTAGAGGAAATGGCGAAGGGTACATGGGGAATGTGGTTAGAGGTTCAATTTCCCAAAGTGAAACTCTCGGCTGTCTTTCACCTGCTGTTGATTCGTCCCAACCAACCTGCACCAATTATAGAGATTGATTCTAAGGACAAGATAAGTAGCAGATTAAGGCGGGCTAGAATTGTTGTCACTAAAATAGACACGCATCACATAAACAATAGGAAGAAGCACCATATAAGCTCCACCTAAAGCCTACTCCACTGAGTTAAAGGTTTTCATTTCGTTACAGATCTAAATTCGAGAGAGATGTAATTCGACTTGGTATAAATCATCTCATTACAGTCCTTTCAGAGAAGTAAAAAGGGCAAAAACCATGTATGAGTATGAAACTGAGGATACGCAGTGTACCTTAACTGAACGCCAATGCGAATTCGGCCACCTAACAGGATCCGAGTCGCTTATGCCAGTTATCGTCCCCATGTAGCTGCAACCAAGAATGTCGCAGAGCCCACAACAAAAATATGTAAAATTGCATTTTAAGCATAATAAGTAGCAAATTAGAAATATATATATGTATACATTTGCATAAGATGGACTGTTACAATCAAAGCATCATATAACATGAGAACGTTTAGCATAAGAAGTGTCAAAACGTACCGACGGACACTAGATTCTTCCGTTTCAAACAGCATCCGGAAGCGCATACCCACAGACACTCGTGTATGATATACTGCTTTTATATATTTAGCCAGAGGTATAACGAATTCCGACGGACTAGCCCTGAATCAAAATCGGATGTCAGCATGATGTTGGCGGAACCGAGATATATTGAATCATGCAGGCACTTATCTTGAGAAAGCAACCTACCTGGGATTGTAAAATATGGTGAAACGGCTATTCGTTGCAGCTGCATGAGCGGCAGCAGCAAGCAGACCCAGATGCATGCTATCACTAGATAAAACTGATGAAGGCATGACGGTTTGTGGCCGGTTGGCACGTCGAATACCGAGAAGCAACTGATTCTTCTCATTCCTGATCAATGCAAAATAAACTAGGTGAGGTGTGGCCACACATGATATTGCATAAAAAATTACTTCACATTTTGAAAAAGATGTTATCAAATTCAAGATAAATGAAACGCGTACCATATGAAAAGAACTGAATCACCAGCAAGGAGTCTTTTCGCGCTCACAAAAACACTCCAACCAGTTGTAAGCAGATGCCTCTTTGGCTGACCTGAGATTAGGTTAAAAATAAGATTTTAACACCAAAATGTAAAAATCATACAATTGAAAAGCAAATTAAATGGCAGTCGTACATTCTACGAGACTAAAAAGATGAAACCATCAATCGAAATTCTAGTCAGAAATCTATATATTCCAATCCAAAAGGCCATGCATTTGAAGCTAGAGATACTAACAAACTAATTACATTGATGCTGTTCTTTCCTCCATCTATGTATTCTCTGTAACTGAGCGCTCACCTCGAAAAATATGTCTGAATTTCCACTCATTGTTATGAAGATCCCTGGCAATCAGCTCTTGCGCTGGAGGTTGCTGGGAGAAGTCCTGTACATCGGAATCAAATATCTATACATCCCAGACAACAACAAACATAAAACTAAATTTCATTCAAATATTAACAGCCAAATTTACCAGGGGTGGGAACACTTTTTCAGCTGCTCGTCGCGGAACTGAAAACCCACCATGAGTACTGGTATCACTAGCAGTCAAAGTTTTACAGAAGTAATTTGTTGGCTGTTTGCTGGCGGCACCCAAGTCTGCTGGAAGGAAGGAAACCTCTTTCTGCTCTTGCTGCAGGAAATGACATCAAATCAAAGCTTAGACGAAATTCATTCTTCTTTTTTTTCTCTTTCAGGATTAATCACATGAAAATTGTGTAACTTACTGCACTCAACGGTTGCAAGGTCATTTGAGCATAAACCTCATCTGTCTCTATGTCAGCCTAATTTAGCAAAACATAAGCTTCAAGAACTACTTGCAAGAGTAACAAAGCCACAATTAAACTTCTAAACAAGAGGACTTACATGCATGGTCACGTTATGGAGCTGGCAAACGAGCTGTGCAGGTAAGCTCTGGTAATTAGGCATCTGAGCATCGACTTCCTTGTTTGTAGACACAGCAACCTGTGCAGCAATGCAATGAGAAACTATGAGCCTCAACAAATTTCTGATCATACAATGCCGAATAATTACATATCTTGAAGATGAAATCGATATGATTTGATACCTGTTCGCTGTGGCCTTGAGGAAAATACACCACATGACTTCCAAGAGATGGAAGAGAAACAAGAGGACCAGCACAGGCATGCCAAAGTTCAGAATTCAAGCAATTCTTCTCCCCCCCTAATCAGATTTGAGAAAAAAATTCTGTAAATTAGTATCCAAGAAATCATTGTAATTATAATTTGTGATTAATCAATAATTATTGACCTCACAGGGAGATGCACTAGCAAGAATAGCACTTCATTTTATTTATTTTTTTTGCAACAAAAGGCAAAAAAAGAGAAAATTCAAGAAAGAGAATCGAATTCTTTTTTTGCAGATTTTGCAGCCTTGAACTAATTTATAAATAATGAATAAAAAAACAAATTAAGATTCCACATCAACTTTTACACTAAGTCGGTCTCAGAGTTGAGCAACACAAAGCCATCACCATAAACAAACAAAAAGGAAGAAAGTAATCTTACCTTCAGGAGACTGCTGATTTAAGCAAGCAGCAGAGAGTTTCATGATGCAGATTCAAATGGTAACAGCAATATCTACAAAACAGATCCAAATAAATCATATAAAAAAAACCCACAAAATATTATTTCTCAAAGCTCAAAATAATTCAGCTTGTAGTACCTCCTTTTCACCCCAAAAGAGCATAACACCTGGACTTTATCACCTGAATCACCCTCCAAAATTTGACTGGATATATAGGATAACCCCAATTCACCACTGGTTAAATATGAAACTCGAAGTAACTATGAACAAATTTAAGCCTTTCACATGAAGATAGTGAGGCCAAAATCTTGTCTCCCTCCAAAACCTTTCACCCAAAACCTATTCCTCTACAAATTGAGAAAAAACTCAGAACCATCAATTCTTGATTTTTGCTCACATAATGCAGCAATTAGAGGAAATGCAATCAAGAAATTAACATCCCACATCACCCACAAAAAAAAATTCTAAGCACAGAATTTACGCCAATAACTTACACCAAAAAGAAAGGATACAATTCTTGATATCCAACAAAATCCCAAAACAAAGAACTTAAAAGCAGAGACTTTCCAGCCCTCTTCAGATCTCAGTATCTCGCGCTAAAAACTCAAGAAAATAGCAAACCAAATCTTCCACATACCAAAATCCTATTTTTTTCTCAGTAAAACTCAATCTTTTGGCTCAGAATGAAGCGTAAGCTAATCCCATTTCTTCTCTTCAGCTCGGATGTCCTCATGATAAAATATTTCAACTCCACCGATGCATGCGCATGCGCTTAGCACTGGGCATAGGCAAATACGTATTTATGAACTTAGATAAATATACTTCGGTAACAGAAGAAATGGTGAAACTGAGATAATACTCAGCCTCACTTCATATGGTTACGACTTCCCTCGCTCGCTCGCTCGCTCTCTATCCCTCTCTATCTCTCTCTCTCCTGCAAATATGAACAGCTTGGGAGTTGGAAGTAGTACTAGTATATTGTGCTTCTCTCTCTGTCTATATATTCGGTTTCTCGCTCCTCGGCTCCAATCAGTCAATATTCAATATCACCTTTTCCCATTTCTTCAGATGTCATTTTTAATTTAGGCGACGGTAGGAGTGGGGGTGAGAGAGAGAGAGAGAGAGAAAAAGTGTGTCAGAACTATTTTAATTCTCTCTCTTTGAGAGAGAATGTGGTGGGAGCAGTGGACCATCCAATTATTAGACCTTTAGAACATGTGAATTACCTTTATAGCCTTTTTGCTCTTTTAATTTATTTAAATTAGATAAAATAAATTTCCAATTAGTGGGCCTTATGAGACTAGGACTGAGATCTGTTGAAATTGCTGTCAGTAATGGGCCATTGCCAGCCCAACTATCAATATTTATTAGTATTATATCGTCATTTCTTTCTTTTTAAGCTAGTACTAGCGTTAATTCTCAAAGTTTAGTTTTTTCAAACTCCTTGATGTTTTATTACACGCAGTAATTGCTTTCCTTCGAATTTTATAATTATTTAAATCTTGATTATTTATTCTTCTGAGACTGTAAAAATAGATTTGTTTTGTTTATTGATGATGCACTAACCCCTCAATATATCTTATAACGTATGAATTTAATATAAATTATTTTTATCAATTCAAATAGTATAGAGAATAGTCTACTCCTACGTACAGTATCATGCATGACATTTAATAAACAATAGTGAATATCACATCCTCTTTTTAATGATGAGGTGATAATTTATCTTGATGTAAATAATTGTACTTTTATTAAATGATTATTTCTATTTTGTTTTAGTTACACTTTTTCCTAAACATTATTTTATATCGAGAGAATCCGCAATCGTTATTTTTTGTGCATATTGGATAAACTTCTATCCTTGTATAGTAGTCTTGCAAATCACATATAGTATTTAAATTACACTTTTCAAATACATTTATAAAAGACTTGACCAATAAAAACATTAGCAGGTTTTGAACTCAAGACTCAAACACCCCACTCTATCACTAATCCACCCGAGCTTTTACTATGCATTCTTATTTCTATGATTCATCGACATATTATATCCTATTATATAAAATTTAATCTAAGTTTTTCATGTCATGAATAATTGCTTTGCTAATATTTGAAACAGAGCTATAAAATTATTTAAGTTTGTCTCTATGCTCTAGCATATTTACCATAAACAGGTATGTCGATTTATTGTAAAATTTTTAAAAGATGATAGTATTAATTAAGTATATATCCATTTGTTTGGATTAAAAGTTACCCAGCCGATGAGGGAGATTGTTTCTTTTTCTTTTCATTTTCTCTTTTTATTTAAAGGAGGGAGAACTGTAGAGTTCGAACTTTGCATTTTATGACTTACAAATTAAAGTATGCACCATTGGACGATT
The DNA here is from genome assembly GCA_029490685.1 of Schizonepeta tenuifolia. Classification (NCBI taxonomy): domain Eukaryota; kingdom Viridiplantae; phylum Streptophyta; class Magnoliopsida; order Lamiales; family Lamiaceae; genus Schizonepeta; species Schizonepeta tenuifolia. Next base: position 41,475,862 of record CM055955.1, read on the forward strand.
ATTTCTTATGTCTCTTGATATTGTTAATGCAAATTTCCTTTAAGTACATCAAAGTCACGTTGTTGCTATAGTTATTTACATCAGATAAATATATGGATATATTTTGTAGTATTGCGTAAATTTTAATATTGAAGTCAATCATTTACTAACTTGTACAAACTCTTTAATTGAATTCATTATTTTTTAGAGAATTACAACCAAATATATATATGTCAATATCAAATAAATTGTTATAAGAGATCTTTATACCACATAAATATGAAATCATTACTTCGCATGCAGATAAAAATATAGTACTATTTTACACTCTGCCGTGATTGAACCCAATTCATAGCACTAAAGAAAGACTTAATCTTAGTATAGATAAGTACTACTACTATTAATTTTGCATTTTAGATAATTCCTCGTGCACTGTAAACTTATAAAATAGAGAAAAATCTTCGTCAGATCATAAATTCACTGACAAATAGTTTCCCACTGTTGTAATTGTCGCTGAACGAGGAGAGGTCGTGTTTGGCAACTGTAATAACGACACATTCTTAAACAACCTAATTTAATTTAATGATTGCCAGATTTGGGCCAATTGATTGTTCTATTTACAATTGCCAATTTGCAGCAAAATAAAAGTAGTTATTTTTATTCGAAAGTTAATACATGTTGGGCGTATTTATGCAAATACTATAAACTTGCAATCTAAAATAATAATTATTTATCAAAATGAAAAAAATACTACTTTCTCTGTCCATAATACGTGTGGCCCGTAGGAAGTTGCACGAATTGTAAGAATGAACTAGAGTTGGTACATGGTTTGAAAGATGTGTTGATAGATTTTTATCTAAGATTTTCATATAGTGTGACTATTTATGACATGAAAATTAAAGCTTTTATTTTTAATTAATGTATAAATGACTAACTCAAAGAGATTTAGAAAAAAAATTCTCAAAAAAAAAGAAAGAAAGAAAGAGATTTAGAATAAACTAGTGTGGTGTATTATAATTCAGGGAAGTCTCTTACCATCACAAGTTATGTATACGTTTATAAAATGTTACCGGAAAGAAATCTACCTCAAACAAATTATGACAACTCATTATTAATAATGTCTCTCAAAGAATTAAAACACTTGATGCAAGTACGTACCATCTCAAAAATATTTTGACAGAGATTAAACTCTCTAACACTGTACGAAATAATTTTTTTTATTAAAACACCAACAATCTCTTTTTTTTTTTTCTTTTTTTTTAAGGGAAGAAAAGAGTTTTCATTAAAAAGAAGGTGCAACATCAGCTGTAGCAATCCTCTTCAGCAGTACAAGGATTTGATCAAACGATCTACTAATAGAGAAATTTGGGTTACAAGCTAGTCTCACAATTCCGTTAGCTAGACTATTACAAGATCTCTTAACCCAACAAAAGGAAACAAAATCAAAAGCTTCAACAAAGGCTAAGATATCAACAATAACCGTACCTACCGGTGTATTTGGAGTACACCTCTTTTGCAGCTGAAAAGCAAGATATTGACTATCCGTTTCAATGACAATGCCTTTAATTTGCATTTCAATTGCCAAACGCACTTCGTGACGGCATGCAATAGCCTCAGCAAGATCAACATCTTTATAATAATGTAACATATCTTCAAGTCAAAGAAAATATATTCCCTCAATCAGGAACAAGGCGTCTTAAATTTTTTGAAAACGAAGGTGAAGGGCATATAAGAAATTATTCAAATGATAAGATCAACAGCTTTTAAAACATAATTATTTTACTTATCTAGATCCCAATCAGTAATAATGGAACAACTTAATAAAGAATGTTAATTGCGGAACATGCTGAGACTAGAGTGTTGTATATTATTAGGCTGCCCGCAGAGGCTGTCTCGTCGGTCGTCTCGAGACAGCCCCGACGACGAGACACGCTGCTGCAGCTCCGGGCGTCTCGAGCCTGTCCCAAGCCGACGAGACGGTCTCGAGCAGGCGCGTGTTTTACACGCGCTGCAATTTTTTTTTAAATCGGCGCGTGCATTGCACGTGCCATACATAAAAAAAAAACGAAAAATCAGACAACGCCTATGTTTTTAAACGGTGCAAAACGGCTAGTTTTGTGCCGATTTTTTTTTTTTCACATTTTCTCCTATAAATACCATATTTCATAACACCACATTCACACCATATTCACACCTCAAATCTCCACATTTCTCCTATAATTTCATCTTTTTTCCGCATAAATTTCACATTATCATCTCGCAAATGGATCCTAACAATCCATGGTCGTCGTCGTGGTGCCCCCCTGAAATGGTGGACGACGGGCAATACGGAGGATATACCGGGGCGGGGCTTGATTCTATCAACCTCAACTCGTCCGTCGGCGAGTCCTTCCACACCGTGATGGGCGACGAGGATAGTCCGTCGTCCGAGCCGGCACAGGCCAAAGGCAAGGGGAAGCAACGGCCCAAAGGCAAGGGAAAGGCTGTCGCAAATGTCCCTCCACCTTCTCGTCCGGCGGCCAACGCCAAACCAAAGAGGCGCAGTTACACGGTGGAACAAGGCACCGCCGTCGCCCAAATATGGAAAGAGGAGACGTGCAACTCCATCCTCGGACGAAATCAAAGTGGCGACAAGTATTGGGGGCGTGTGGCGGAGAGGTACAACGCCATGTTCAACGACGATCTCAACTCAAAGACAGTGAAGAGGTTCTTCGGCCGCATCTCCCACTGGGTGAAGGAGTGGATGATAGCCTTCGAGAAGGCGGAGAAGATAAGACCCAGCGGCGCCTCCGACGACATGGTTAGGGACCAAGCCCAAGCGTTATACAACGCCCATGAAAGGAGCACCTTCAAGCATTTTAGTGCCTGGGAAATTTTGGTGGACTACCCCAAATTCCTCCACCAAGAATTTCCCGACGTTCCGTCCATGAAGCGGACGAAGAATACGGCAGAAGGTGCCTACACCTCATCTGGAACGCCGCGCGGATCGAGCGAGGCAACCGAAGAGGAAAGCACGGCTCCCCCTCACCCACAGGGACGACACACGGCAAAGGCTGCAGCGAGGGCGGCTAGAGGAAAGGGAAAGAAGAAGGTGAGCGAGGAGGCGGAGTTCGTTGGGATGGTCGACTCAACAAATGAAAGGCTAAGCAATATCATCACAGCGAAGAACAACCTCGCGGAGGCAATGAGGGAGCGTGCTCGGGCGAAACAAGACGCCACCGATTTGAAGATCATCAACACGGATACGTCAAACTACACGCCGGAGCAGCTGCAGTTCCACCAGATGTTGCTTGACGACGTCAAACGTCGCTGCGGATGGGCTTAGTTTTTTTTATCCAACGGCTATGTTTTTTAAATTGTAGTATTGTTTTTTTTTAATTTCTAGTAATGTATTTTTTTTTATTTGTAGTAATGTGTTTTTTTTTATTTGTAGTAATGTATTTCTATTTAAATTAATGAAATTTTCAAATTTTCAATTTTTCTTATTAAAATTAATACAAAATACAAATTTAGAAAATTCTTAGAGACATTCCTTAGAGACAGCTCCACTACAGCTTACTGTCTCTATCTCCAAAAAATTTTTAAAAACACTCCTTAAAGATACTATCACTGCAGACAGTCTTAGTCTTTCACATATTTATTTAATATGAATGTGAAATGCGTTCGATTTTCGCCATATATAATCTACTAATATTGAATATTAATGCGTGGTCCAGCTGTGGATTTGTGTCACATCTTGAATTGAATGAATCTTATAACTAAATTCAGGCAAGCGGTGGAAATGGATTTTTTTTTTTTTTTTTAGGTCATGTCACCATAAATGAAACACATGCACTGTTTGGAATATTTTTTTATTGGGATTAACCAATTTTTTAGGGTTAGTAATACTGCTACTATATTTAATGTGAAGTACCTAAATTAATAATGCCAATTCAAGTACCCAACCCCACAAATTTTTTTATTATCTACTTAAAATTCGGGGAAAGAAATGTTTATACCCCTAAAATTCGTTTCTATAATATTTATACAAGACGCACAACACTCAACGAAAAGTAGTTTCTTTAGTGTGTGTGTTAATCTAGTGGTAGTGAGGTTAATGCCCGGGCCAAAGGTCACGGGTTCGAATCCTCCGTCACGCGGTATTTAAATTTCTTTGTAATATTGTTCCAAAAAAAAAGAAAAGTAGTTTCTTTATCTTGAAAAAAAAAGTCTTGATATTGACGTATATCGTCATACAACGTACTAATATTTGTCAATCGTGTATTCATTTTTTTTGAAGAGGTGTATTCCATTTTGTTACTTGGTATTGAATGCAAAATCCAATAATGTAATTCGAATCGATCATTATGGATTTGAGATTTTGAATTTCGAATCTGCAACTTCACATCTTTTATATTCTCAATCGATATTTCACAATCGTCATTTCACAAACCTGAATAAATTATTCTCTATATATTATATCCATTTATAGATCTAGAATTCTGGGATGCAACGGAACCGTTATATCCATTTTGGGAAGAACATTGCTCCATTTAAAATGAGATGGAGGGATATACTACATTTTTAAAATTAAATATTGATTGAGCATCAAATGTAGAAGGAACCTCGGAAACAAAAAGCAAAAATGGTTCTACATGGCCACTTTTCTGATACAACTTGACACAACACGTGCAGCTTTGTCATCAAATGGTCTTTGAATGAATCTATAGTTCGATTACTTGTACTAGGTAATATTAATCCATTACTACCCCTTTCAAATACTTCTTCTAAGATCCCAATGCAAAATTTACTTTTCATTTCCCTTTTTACTACTATATCAAGATTCATGATTTATCTTATATATTTAAAAAGAATCAAGAAATCATTTCCTTGTTCTATGTATTCTAACGCGTCAACTCCACAATTTTCTATAAATCTCTTTAACCCTTCTTATTACATCCAATGGCAAAGGCACAAGCATTCTGTGAATTGTTGTGGCATAAGTCCCAGTTCCCAAATGAAAATGCATGAAAAGTAGAAAAATTAGGTTTAGTGAAAAGTTTTTATTGGTATGTCATTGTTAATATCCATAGCAAAAAGGGAACATGATACTTATTGTGGGATGGAGTGAGTATGTTTGTGGAATATTAATGTTGCAATTGCAAATTGGAGGGTGATTTAATATAGCATGGGCCGGTTTTGGATAGTGAAAAATATAATACATGCAGGTTAGCAAAGCATAAAACCGGACTCATACTAGACATACCAAGAACTACCAATTGCATTTGCAATTGATTATCCCATGTGTACAGTCAATTATAACCTATTCTAGAGAGAGAGAGAGAGAGAGAGAGAGAGAGAGAAGGAGAGAGAGGCCGACAGTCCTAATCTTAGAGTTAGAGGACTTGTGCAGAATCAGATAGTTAACCTAACGACTGATGGGGTGGGGTTGGGTGGGGTGGGGTGGGGTGGGGTGGGGGGCTCTTTCAGTAAAACGGTCGTCAGAAATTTTCTAATAATATACTAGTAGTAATGTAAAAGGAAAACAAAAATAGAACGGGATACGGAATACCTAGTACGGTTTCCGTACTTTTCGGAGTTATGGACCACATTTGCTTCTACTTTGATTTTGTTGCATAACGTAACGCCGTTTCAATCATGTCTATCTGCCAAATTTATTTCAATATTTTTTCTCTCTTTCATTTTCATGCGCAGTAATTTTTAGTATAAATATTGAACATATTTTGTTGTGCATGTGCTCTAGCTTTTAAGTTACAAAGGATATGTAAATCAAATCAACAAAAAAAAATTATATGCCAGCCAGGTTTATAAATGTAATCCAAAATACGTTTATGTACAATTTTGCACACAGCGAGTGAATAAGGTTCAAATGTTAAAGTTTATCCTTCACATATCAAAATTTCCCACTAACAGAAAAATATCTACTTAAACAACAAAAATCCCCATGTATAAAAGAAGTTACTGGCTGGATACGCTACATATCTTCGAGAAAAAATATTGAATTAACTAGTTTAAACTTACAAATTAAAAGAATAAGATAAGATTTGTATGATTGTCCGTGTTGGCACCGCCGTTATATTGTAGAATATTTTTACTTTGAAATTAAAATTTTATCCGTCGAAGTAGAATCGAATTATATCAATTAAAAGGGTATGTATTGTTGGGGCCACTAAAGTCTCAAGTGATGTAGTTGTCGGGGTGGGTCAAGAAAAGTGATGGGCCAAATGAAGTACGACCTCCCCCAACCCCACATCTCCAGCTCCTTCCATTCCATGAACCAAATGGGTATACCTTTCTTTGCTTGTTTGTTTCGATTGATTTGTAGAGAGAGAGAGCGAGAGAGAGAGAGAGAGAGAGAGAGAGAGAGAGAGAAGCTTAGCTAGCTCATACATAGGCATAATAGGTATGTGTCCATTCATATCTAGTGATAATTTAGGTTGGTCGAATGTCGCAATTCATCAATAATGCAACGTCATTTACATTATGGTGTTATTATATACGTATAATTATAGTCCCTAGATATTTGTATTTGGTTGGATGTGTGTAACCTTTGCCATCAATCAACCCCCACCCCCATGTATATACATTTAGAACAATGAATTTTAAGACGATATATTAAACCTAGTATAAAATTACATATGTGTGGGTGCTAAAATATTTTCGACCATAAAATGTCAAAAATTAAAGGGTGCTTAAATCCGTCCGTGCATAGTGAAATATGCATGCATCATAGTACGATGAGTGAATAAATGTGTGAAAATTTTTTAGACACTTCTTTAATTTAGCACCTTACAAGTTACAATAATGTCAATCTGTTACTACTATCATTTTGTGATATACACACGCACACAATTGAATATAATTGTCTCTAATTTTTGTTACATATATAAACCTTATTCCATGCCAATATTAAATTTACAATTTCTTTTATGCAAATAAAGTTAAAAAAAGATTGATAATTTGTTTCTTGATGGACAAATATTTCGTTTTCGTTTTTGTTTTTATTAAACTTGACCGCCACATATATATCTGATAAGACTGGGTTAATGCCTTATCAACAGAAGAAAATATGCAAAACAGTACGAAATTAATAAAAATGCTCTTCTCTTCAAGGATGAACGAACTACCTCGCCTTTCTCTTCTCGTCTTCGAAGAATGGGTTTTCGATCCTGCAAAAGAGAAAAGTCACACACCGGTGTTTTTGTCCGGTGGGGACCCTCCGACGCTCAAGTCAGAAAACTTGGGCGAGAAGAAAAAATGAAGGAAGAAAAAAGTATGTTGAGTGTGAATACGAGTGAGATACCTTTAGCTAAGAGAAAACTCTGCTTTTATAGTAGGCTAACCTAGGGGTAATTTAGTCATTTGACTTCAAAGATGGGTATTTGGGCTCTGGACTCCAGCCCATGCTCTTTTGGTGAAGCTCTTTGAATTGGGCCTGCTGCTTATTGGGCCGCGATGTCTAATGGGTTAGAAATAAACCATCCCATATCAACCACCCTCCCCTACTCTCAGTGACGTGGCATTATCGAGTCACTTAGAGTAGGAAAGAGAGTGAACAGATGCGAAATCACGTTCATATCTTCCAACCGCTGTGTTGATCTCGGCCGTTCATTGCGAGTGACTTTTGCTCTTCTACCGTAGGATGACACTCATTGATCTGCGCCAATTTTTTGAAAATTAGAAGGCTAGTTTTATCAATCTGCGCGTTTGGTCATTTCATTTCTCTCTCTTCCTTAATTTTTTCCCCTTTTTTGCTTTACTCATTCTTTTTGCCGCAATTTGCCTCCCCTGTTACTCGAGCGATTTCCTGCAATTTCCTGCCGAGAAAAGACTCTCCATTTTGTTCATTTTCTCCGGTTCCTCTCCTTTCTACTTTTTCTTCGGGATTTCCAGGTATTTCCACCAATCTTCGGTCTCTTTTCAATAATTGATTTCTCCTTTGCACTGGTTGTTTACGTGTTTGATTTAGAGAAAAGTAGGCATAGAGTAGGATGTCTAATTCTGCAGAACAATCCCTTAGTACTAGTTTAGAAGAGGCAATTTCAAATTATGCGAGTTCAGAGGGGGTCACTTCTTCGACGCGCTCTAAGTCGAACAGTTTTACCCCTAGCCCTGACCCGGAAGAAATTAGGGTTAGGAAAGTGGTAGGGGAAACGAGGTTGAAGGAAATCCTGAGTCGTCCAATTAACATTGCGACGCAACCGGTGTCGGGGCCTTTACAGCTGCTAGAAAATGAATAGAAAACTCTCCAGCGCACCCTTAAGTCTGACGATTTTGTTATTTCTAAGGTTAATCTCGATAATTGTGCAAATCAGGTCTCCTTTCCGGCCATGATCTTCTGGTATAACCAGATAATGGCTGGGATTAGATTTCCACTTCATCCATTCCTGTGCGCCATTGTCAAGGAATATGGCATTATGCAAAATCAACTCACCCCTTCTGCCATCTGCACCGTGCTCGGGTTTTACGTCTTTTTCTCGAGCTATTATTATGAACCTTCCTCCAGCCTCTTCATCAATTGTTACGATATCCAGAAAAACAAAGAATTTTACTGCTTCCGTACTCGACCCAAGAGCCCTGCCCGTTTTGCTGTCTCTCCTGAGAGTGCTGATAAAAGTTGGCCGACTAAGTTTTTCGCTATTATGCCCTTAGATGAGTTCTAGCCTTTTCCTGCCCGTGCCTGGGTATTAAGTGCTAGGAACCCTGCCCACCGCAGCACTGTCGCCCAACTCCTTCCTCATGATGTTGAGGTTATGAAAGCTGATGTGGATAATCCCGGCGAGGGGAGAAAAGGAAAATCAAATAATTTTGATATCATAAAGATTTTGCGCTCCCCTCGCATTCTTTGACTTTTCGGGCTCCTGAGCAGCCCCTGCCGTCCCCCCAAGATCTACAGGACGGGTAGCTCCCTCTTCTTAAATGTGCGTCTATATTTCTTCTTATATTGCTTCGTCTAAAGTCTGCTGTTTTTCTTTTGACAGCAATGGCTGAAGAGTCTCTTGCTCGGAAGTTCCAGCTGGGCGTGGATTTGGACTCCCTCATGGCTGACCTGGGGGTGTCAACTGCTCCCAACATTGGAGACTTGGCCTCAGCTGAAGAGGTTAAGCAAGATGAGCTGTTCGACCACTTGGCTGCCGTGGAGGCCGAAGCCTCCGCTGCTAGGGATCCTCCCGCTCTGGCTATGACTGGCGATGCAGGAGTCCTTCAGGTTGAGGGTGGAGATGTTCCTCCACCACTCTTCAGCCTGAGACAAGGTGGCATCGCCTTCAGCTCGGCAGCCTGAAAACAGGGCTGAAACATCTCCGATCCGGCGAGCTCACTCTAGCTCCCCTTCGAGGAAGAGGAAAGTATACTCTGGCCATGGTCAGTCTCCATCCCTGGCAATTGATTTGGAAGAAAAGAGAGCGACTGCAGAAAGGGAGAAGAAGAGAAAGCATTATGATGATCGGACTCGGACTAAGACCTCCGCTTTCTGCTCAAGAAGGGCAGAGGAAGAAAAAGAAACACAACTTGATTTCTCCTATTCAGCAGAGCACTACTAGGAAAGCATCGGTTTCCGTAGTGCCTTTAGGAGCGGTTCCTGCTTCTTTGACTCGTTCCGATTCAGCTCATACCGGATCGGCTACTTCCCCACCATTGATCCCTACCAACGTTCTTCAAGAGATAGTCGAGGCCTCTGCCCCGGGTTTGGGGTCTGCTCCCAGTGGTTCTGCCTTTTTTGAGCGTGGTGGGGAGCAACTTCCCTGGGCTATTGGGTCTTTCTGTTGACAAATGCGGGGAGTTTCTTTCCACTCGTTGCCAACCCCCTCTGATTTGGAGAAGATTCAGAATGAGTCTCTGGAATGTCGCCGGGCTCAGATTGGTATTCGCTTGGTTGAGGTAAGCATCCATTCCCTCTCACGCGTTATTGGTTTTCCTAATATTCTGCCTTGTGTTTATGCTTTCTTCTCTGTATCTTCTGTTCGCTAGGCTCTTGCGTATGTGTGTGCTGAATTTCGGGAAGGTGGCAACACCCTATCACAGAAGTTGATAGCCGCTGAGCGCGAGTCCGAGAAACTTTCCCGCAAACATGCCAAGGTTGAAGCTGATCTTTCTTCTCGCCTTCGAGAGAAATAAAAAGATGGTGGATTTATTACGGGCCCACGAGGCTCTCTCCTCTAAACATCAGACTATGGCTGCTGACTTCGCCTTCTTTAGCAAAGAGAGAAGTGACTATCAGACCACCATTAGGTGTCTAGGTGATAAGATCAAGGATCTCGAGGCTTAGCTGGGGAAAGAAAAGCATAGGGCTGACCAACGAGTGCCCGTAACGCTACACCAGGGATATGAAGCGGGCAGGACAGCAGATGTGAAAAATTGCTTTCGAAGATTGTTCGTCACTCCTCAAGGACAAAGGCTGCTCCGAAGTCTACGGGATAGCATCGTTCAGGGGTATCGCATCAACGTTCAATTCTGCAAGGATCTTGGCCATGACATTCGCCATTTTACACAGGCTGGATATATTCAGGGCTTCAAGTATGTTTATGGTCTGAAAGGTGCTCCTCCCCGACAGGAGGACATGGAAGCTGAGATCCCTAATATGCCTGATCGCTGGCCCATTCGCGATCCTTTCGAGGCTCCAGACCTGCCCTGGTGGAAGGATGCTCTGCAGGCCACCCTCCATGATTTTCTTTCTTCGAAAGGTCCGGACTTAAACCTTCCAGTCGTAGAGGAACCCTTTGTGCATTTGAATCCGGAGCTAACGAACTTTATTGAGTCTCCCCTCCCCAACGCTAGTTCCATGATCGTTCCTGACGATTAGAGTGTCGGTCTCATTCTGCCAGCTTTCCTAGTATTCTTGTCCTTTTTGTAGTAATCCGGATTTTTTTAAGTTTGGTCAGAGATCTTATCATTTGAGGGCTGCCTCATGATTTTCGAATATTGATAACTTGTACTTCTTCTTTTTGCGGAATATTGTTGATAATTTCTGTGCTGACTTTAAAATTTTGATATTTTCTGGCTATTCGGAACACATGTCACTGTAATATCTGTTGTACTTCTTTTGACGTTAGCGTGGGACTTTAACAGGTAGGTAGGACTTGTGCTTACATATGTACTTCTGATTTCGAGATGTCGCTTTCTCAACTACCTTTTGAATTTGTCCTATCGGCCTTAATGATCATTTATTTCTCTATAAATCTGTGCAAGTTGTAGCATTTTATCCATCTTGTACCGAAAAATGGTGTCATGGGACCTCCTTTCCTTTACTTTATTAAGCTCTTTCTTGGTAGCTTGCTCTTCCCTCGTTGTTGTCATACATCTGATGCTCTGGGCCGATCTCATCCCCTTCCATCTTCAGAAGGCGGGTGAGGCTGTTCTCACCTGACCCCAAGGGTCTCCAGCTTTGACTCTGACCCACCGTTGTCCTGGAGATTGGGTTCACTATTCTGGCCTCCAACCTACAAGGGGTAGGCATCCCGCCCTTGGGGACAGTCGTGGGCGCGGCTTCATCTCTGCGTTCCTGTAGTTGCAGACTTTCTGAAGAAAAATCCTTCCGCTAGGTCTTTCCTTATGTAAATGTGGCTGCTTGCAGCCATAGGGTTTTAGTGCCTCTTGGCCTTTCGCATTACAGTAGCTCTTTGTATTTGTTTTATCACTAGCGGATGAGTACAACAAAGTTTGTACAAACAATTCAGGGCCGAGTCCAGAGTTGATTGCCAGCTCTCCTGTTTCTTTGGTTCTGCTTATATTTTAATAAAGTATATGTTTTTCTTTGTGCGCCAGCTATGTTTTGTCCTTTTCTGCTACATTTGACCAGTCTCTGACAAGTATTACCTAATTTCTCCTTTTCTCTTTATCTACCTCTTTTCGAGGCTACTCTTGGGAATACGCAAAAGGAAAAATAACTGACAGAAGAAAAGACATTTCCCAGAAAATGAAAGGTTTCTTTTTACCTTTTATCAAAAAAGGTGAGGAGCTTTGAATGCCCCTAAATAACTACAGCCGTTACCACTTCTCCCATCCTTCTGTATCTATAAATTTTTCATTTTATCTTATGCCTTTTATCTCCAATCTTTCTATGCACGCCTTCAAGGTGACTTCCTGCCTTTATCAATTCAGCTCGTCTTGCCTAGGCACCATGCTTCTTTTGTTTTTCCTATTCATTCCCTCTCCTCGCTCAGCCTCGAGACTGACTTTGGGAGCCAATGCCAGCCTTTTTCTTGTCGTGGTCATATATCTGAAACGTGACTCTCGTCGTAGTCAGACATCTGATGCGAGTCACTGATGTCTGACTCTTGACGGCTTGGGTCTTCCCTTCTTCTCCACTGACTGTTACCTCTGTACCATGCAAGTGGAGCAGGAAATGAAGATCTTAAGGGAGGCGACTCTGCCGTTACTCCACCTTTGGGGTGACGTGATCCGCCTTTGAGTCCTTTTTATTTTTTGTAGCGCTCAGGCGTACCTATCCTAAGCTCTGACTCCCCAAGCTCTTATTCAAAAGGGGGAGAGTGATGGATAATGAGGCCACCGCTGCTCTTTTATGGCTGCCAAGGCTATGCCTGACATCTTTTTGCATCGAAAACGGCGTTGACGACATGGAAGCCAAGGGTTGGAGATCTATGCACTTTTGAATCTCCTTCCCTGTGAACGGCAGGTCTGATTTCTCTCGTCCGCTAGGAGATTTCAGGCCTTTCTTCTGCGGATGAGGTCTGCTGAGACAGATTTATCCTACCACGAGCTCTGGCTTTTCTCCTCTGCAGATGGGTTTTTTGGACTTCAAGATTTTTTGGCTCATCCTCGAATCAAGATATTAGTCAACGCGTCTGACTTTACCAGTTATTTTTTGCCTTCATATCTCCGAACGATACGCCCCGTCATAAATACCCTCTCTTATCTTCTTGCTACTAGTCATTCCCTTGCAGCACTTTCTGCCTATGCATTTTGCTGAATACTTCTTCCTTCTCGTTTCATTTTTCCCGTTACTATGTCTTCTAGTTTTCCCCTATTCTTCCTTTTCCTGCCTTCTCGCAAGAAACCTCGTCTGTCCTTCCTTCCGGCTTTCTTTTGTTATAGTCAGTCATCTGACATGAGTCATCGATGGCTTGTTAACAAATGTCGTGAGACTACGATCCTTGCTGCTGGTCATCCGCCGGACGATGTGGGTGTCGCAGTGCGGATCAAGATGCCTTACGGAGTGATTTCAACTTGCACCTCTCCTGGGTGTGGTTAATTTCCACCTTCAGGTCAACTTCTTTCTAAAGTATGCTCTCACGGGCGTCCCCTCCCTTATGGTTGATTGTCGTGGTTGGGGACTAAGGCGAAGCTACTACTTGCGGGGAAGGCTTGGTCTACGCTTGAGTTAGGCATTTAGGTCTGAATGCCTGTGACTGGTGAGTTCCCTGTTTGCATGAGTCCAGCAGGTGGATGCAGATCGGCTCGAGCAGGCCAGGCTTGTAGAACGAGGTTCATCAGAAAAAAATGCAAAGCCCTTCTGATCCCTGCTTTGTCCTCTGTTTTCGGGTAGACCAGGCTTGTCACCCTCACGCTCTTCTCGAGAGCAGGATCTGGATTTCCATCGTGTCAGCTCCTTGCCTGCAGATTCGCTCGAGCAGGGCTTTTCTCCAAGTGCAGTTCCTCAAAGCGGGGACCTCTTGTACCACTAGGCTCTCCATTCCTGTTTGACGACAATATCTACCTTGGTTGTTTCTTTCATGATGTCGGCCTTGAGATCTGCTTACAATATCTTGTTGGATTAATAAGATGCGCTTTTCATGACAGAATTTGTAAAAGCTACTTTGCTTTGTAATCCTTATTATGTAATTCGTTGAGTAAAACACACTAGAGGTATATTTTGCTGTATGTTAATATTGCCATCTTTGCCTATCCCAGCAGTCCCATTCCTTTACAATTACATTAGCACTCTTAGCTATTTTTGCTGAGCGTCTTAAGCAAGTTCGGGGTTCACGCTTCCCTACTCTAGCTGTTCTCAAGATGTATTGATACTTGGTATCCCTCGATGAATGATATCGGTACAACGTGTAGTTATTGAGAGATGATAGGGGAGGGATCCAAAGATATATGTCGAATTTTCATCACCTCGCAATAATTCATAAACATATGTCGATTTGTTTTTCAAATGGAGTTTTTTCAGACATTGTGTATTGCTTTGTTTTCATGATGTTAGCTTGTTGTGAAAAAGTGAGTCTTCTTTAAAGAACAGAGATATCTCTGAAAGCAATACCATTTTGGGAAAACAAAAAATGCGATTCATTTAATACTTCATCCATACCATTTCATTCGCAAAAGGATAAAATGGCTCGTACCCAAGCCTTGATTAAAACTAATAAGCTCTGCCAAACGAGAAAGATATATACAATCACCTTAATTGAATCACTGAGAAAACTTGGTATGCCTCCTTTCTAAGCATAATACTTTTCAAGTTGTGTACGTTCCAGGGACGAGGTAATTTCTTCCCTCCTGGTCCAACTAGCTCATAGGCTCCGCCCTTCAACACCTTTTCCACCTTATATGGTCCTTCCCATGACAAATCTAATTTTCGGAGAGGCTTCAGCGCATCAGCTCTCCTCAGCACCAGATCTCCCACTTCGGATTTCCTTTCCTTCACCCTGCCATCATGTCGAGCTCTGACAGAATCCTTATAAGCCTCTGATCTGGCCTTAGCGACATTTCGAACTTCTTCCACCAAGTCTAGCTCCTCCGGCCTTGACCGGTTGTTCTCTGCCTCGTCATAGTTCAGGATTCTCCAGGATTTTGCCCCTATCTCTACAGGGGTCACCGGGGTCGTTCCATATATCAGGGCGCTTGGTGTCTCTCTAGTAGCGCTGCAAACTCCAGTCCTGTATGTCCAGAGGACAGAATCTAGCGAATCGACCTAATCCTTTTCATCAGCTTCCAGGCGTGCCTTGATTCCGCTCACAATGGTCCGGTTAGTGACCTCCACTTGTCTGTTGGTTTCAGGGCGTCTGACTGCCACGAACCTCTGGATGATCCCCATGCTCTTGCACCATACTTTCATCTTGCGGCCGTTGAATTGGGATCCATTGTCTGTGACTAAGATTCGCGGTACCCCGAAGCGACACACTATATTCTTCCATATGAAAGTCAGCACTGCCATGGTGGTGATTGCTGATACGGCTTCCGCCTCTGCCCGTTTGCTGAAGTAATCTACTGCGACGATTATGAACCTTTTGCCTCTATCTATTTTTGGGAACGGCCCCACAATGTCTATTTCCCACTTGTCAAATGGGCAGGAGGCGTACAGTCCGCCCAGACTCTCTGCTGGAACATGTATAGCTCTCGCATTCTTCTGGCATCTGTTACACTTTTGCACGAAGTCCTTGGCATCCTTGGCGAGCGTGGGCCAGTAGAAACCGGCTTTGATGATTTTCCTGACTGTATCTCTATAGCCTGAATGACTGCCTGTGCCCCCTTCGTGCATTTCCCTTACGGCATAGCTAGCCTCCTCTTTGCCAATGCATTTTAATAGTGGGTGCGTGAAAGATCTTCTCATGAGCTGCCCTCCAGCAAGGCAATACTGCTGGTAGTTGATTTTGACGGATTTATCCAGTCCTGGCATCTTTTTTCCCGTTCAAAGGTAATGGATTATTGGGGCTCTCCAGTCCGCTTCACTTTCGATAGTTAAGGCCTCTATCGTTTGAGTCTTTCTTTCTGCAACCACCATTGTGATTGTATTTCCTGAAAATAACAAGTTTATTTTAACTCACCTCATGCCCCATAACGCCAGACATGTTTTTCTCGCAAAGATATACATACCTGCTGTGAGGTTTGACGCACTGGCGAGTTTAGCCAATTGGTCGGCTCTGACATTTTCTTCTCGGGGTACTTGCTCAATCTGGCAACTATCAAATTTGCTCCGTAGCTCCTTCACTACTTCTGAATACTTTATCATCCTTTCTTCTTTGACTTCGCATGCTCCCTCTACTTGCTGTGTTACTAATTGAGTATCAGACCTGATTACCACCTTCCTGGCTCCCATCTCCCAGAGCATGGTCAGTCCCTTAATTAGTGCTTCGTATTCAGCTTCATTATTGAACACTCTGAATTGGAAGCATATGGCAAACCACATCTCTTCTCCATCGGGTTTGACAATTACTATTCCGGCACCACATCCCTCAATATTTGCTGCTCCGTCTACCTCTGCAATCCAAGCTTTCTCTTCTTCAGTGGTTCTGGTGGACTCCTGAATAAAGTCTGCCAAAGCTTGAGCTTTTATGGCCGTTCTAGGCTCAAAACCAACGTCATACTCTCCCAATTCGACCGCCTATTTTACCATTCTACCCGACAGATCGGGTCTGCCCAGGACTTGGGTAAAAGGCCAATGCTTCATATAATCACCTTGTGCGCTAAGAAGTAGTATCTGCACCGTAATTGCTTATGTTTTAAGTTCATTTAGAGTTTTTAGCTATTGTATTACTTATTCATTCATGACTATCTCTGTCTTTATTACCTTAACCGTCTCACGACAATCATTACCGCCAGCGCTGCTTTTTCCACTTCGGAATATCTTTCTTCTGGTCCCTGAGGATAGGATCATTTTCTTATGTAAATATGACATCATTGTCGGCAGTTTTCAATATCTTATTATGCATATGTTTTTACTTACCTGCAACATCCGACTAACATAATAGATGGGGCATTGTTTAGCTCCCTCTTCCTTTATTAGCACCGAACTTAGGGCCTACTGCCCTACGGCGATGTACAAGTATAACGTTTCTTTGGGTTCTGGTTTAGCTAATAACAGGAGTTCTGCCAGATGCCTTTTCAGGTCTTCGAAGGCTTGTTGGCATTCCGCTGTCCATTCAAATAGAGCTCTTTTTCTCAATGTTTGGAAGAACGGGTAGCTTTTGTCTGCAGATCTAGAAATAAAGCGGCTCAGCGCTGTTATCCTGCCATTCAAGCTTCGTACATCTTTAACGTTTCTGGGAGGTTGCATCTCCATTATGGCCTGTACCTTCGCATCATTAACTTTGATTCCCTCAGGGGTGACCATATAGCCCAAAAACTTTCCTTGCTTTACTCCGAATACGCACTTAGCTGGATTCAACTTTAATCTGTTGGCTCTGGCGATTGCGAATACCTCCTCTAAATCCTTGGCATGAGAGACAGCCTTGACGCTGTGCACCAGAATATCATCGACGTAGACCTTTGTATGAGTGCTGATCACTTTCGCAAAGATAGTGTCCATCATTTTCTGGTACGTTGCTCCCGTGTTTTTAAGCCCGAACGGCATTCTGACAAATCCGAAGGTTCCGATAGATGTAATGAAGCATACATTTACGATATCATTCAGGTCCATCTGGATCTAATAGTATCCTTGGTAGGCGTCCATCATCGAGAAGAGCTCTGCGCCTGCAGTAGCATCTACCAACTGATCTATTCGAGGCAGGGGATAATGATCCTTGGGACATGCCTTGTTCAAGTCTCTGAAGTCGTTACACATTCTTCATTCCCGGCTTCCTAATCATCACAGCGTTGCACAACCAATTAGGGAATTGAATTTTAACAATGTATCCCGCTTGCAAGAGCTTCATAACTTGCTCTCTCAGGCCTGTCTCTTTCTCATCATCGAATTGCCTAAGCTTTTGACGGACTGGCTTGACCTTCGGGTTTATGTTTAATTTGTGAGTAGCTATGTGGGGATATATCCTTGGTAAGTCCTTTGTGTCAAAAGCAAAGACATCTGCATTCCTCCTTAAGCATGCTATTATTTTCTCTTGTTCCTCAGGTGTCATTTTCAAGCCAACTTTGGTTACGAAACCTACTTTGTCTTCATACAGCTCTACACTCATAGTTTCCTCTGTAGGCGTCATAATAGGTCGGGGCTTCAAATCCATTTCCAATTCTTCCAATTTTTCTTTTTCGATCTTCACTACGGCTCCCAGATTACCAATTCTGGGTGAATACGGCAAGTTCTGACCGCTACTCATGGATACTGGTTCTGTTATTTTCTCATGAATACGGCAAGTTCTGACCGCAGAGCTCTGCCGGCCCGTTCAGCACGGCACAAATTCTCCCAGCAGAGGTGTGTGGCTCACTTGCAGCGCTTCAGGCTGGAGTCCCACAAAGCTCTACCGGCCCATTCAGCACGGCACAAATTCTCCCGGCAAAGATGCATAGCTCACTCGCAGCGCTTCCAGCTGGAGTCCCACAGAGCTCTGCCGGCCCGTTCAGCACGGCACAAATTCTCCCAGCAGAAGTGCGTGGCTCACTCGCAGCGCTTCAGGCTGAAGTCCCGCAGAGCTCTGTCGGCCCGTTCAACACGGTACAAATTCTCCCAGCGGAGGTGCGTGGCTCACTCGCAGCGCTTCAAGCTGGAGTCCCGCAGAGCTCTGCCGGCCCGTTCAGCACGACACAAATTCTCCCAGCAGAGGTGCGTGGCTCACTCGCAGTGCTTCAGGCTGGAGTCCCGCAGAGCTCTGCCGGCCCGTTCAGCATGGCACAAATTCTCCCAACAGAGGTGCGTGGCTCACTCGCAACGCTTCAGGCTGGAGTCCCGCAGAGCTCTGCCGGCCCGTTCAGCACGGCACAAATTCTCCCAGTAGAGGTGCGTGGCTCACTCGCAGCGCTTCAGGCTAGAGTCCCGCAAAGCTCTGCCGGTTAGGTTTTCTTTTCATGATTAGAGTGGATATGAGTTGTTTTCATTTACGTAAAGAAATAAAGTGATAGTCTCTAGCCCTTTTCGAAAGGCGTCCAAACATGGCTTCCGAAAACGTTCTCAGGCGTCATAAGACCGTGAATCGTTTTCCTTCAGAGCTATGACTGGGCTCTTTTCTCGGTGTTATCGACTCATATTTACAGGTAAAACAGAGAAAAAACTAGACGGAAAAAGAAATGGAAACTCGACGCCTCAGCTCAAGTTTCCCACAGACGGCGCCAGTTGATAAGACTGGGTTAACGTCTTATCAACAGAAGATAATATGCAAAACAGTACGAAATTAAAAAAATGCTCTTCTCTTCAAGGATGAACGAACTACCTCGCCTTTCTCTTCTCGTCTTCGAAGAATGGGTTTTCGATCCTGCAAAAGAGAAAAGTCACACACCTGGGTCTTTGTCCGGTGGGGACCCTCCGACGCTCAAGTCAGAAAACTTGGGCGAGAAGAAAAAAGGAAGGAAGAAAAAAGTATGTTGAGTGTGAATACGAGTGAGATACCTTTAGCTAAGAGAAAACTCTGCTTTTATAGTAGGCCAACCTAGAGGTAATTTAGTCATTTGACTTCAAAGATGGGTATTTGGGCTCTGGACTCCAGCCCGTGCTCTTTTGGTGAAGCTCTTTGAATTGGGCCTGCTGCTTATTGGGCCGCGATGTCTAATGGGTCAGAAATAAACCATCTCATATTAATATCATAAGCACAATTTCAATAACTTAATTAATTAAAGATAATGACAATATTGGAACTCATAATTAAAAGTAAAAGGGCAAAGTGTGTTAATAACTCCCTGAAATCGGCAACGATTCACAAAAAATCACTTTGAAATTTAATTAGGTGTAAAACCATCATTCTCTAAGGTTTTCTGGTGCAAAAACCCCGTCATGGAAAGCTATCTTCCGTTAGCAAAAGTTCAATTTTTATTTAATTTTATTTTTATTTCACCTCGACATAATTCTCTCCCCGACCACATTAATTAGATGCCTCAAACGACATCCGATCCTCTTAAACTCCGATATTACATCCTCCAAACTCATGTAATTTACGGCAACCGCTGCTATTGCCAGGCCAAACTCCTCTATAGTCGTAGTAGAGTGTGTAGCCCCGAGAGGGTGTGATGTAAGGGTGGTGGGTCCCACAAAATAAAATAAATAAAAAGTTGGATTTTTGCTAACAAAAGTTGGAGCATTTACAGCGGTGGGCGATTGCCCGTTCGAATAGCAATTTCCCGACCGCGTGTAGGGCAAGTCCTGTTGTAGCTCTGGCGCAGTGACGAAGTTGTCGTTTGCACTTCACGCAAATAAATTTGTAATTTTCTATGCTCATAGTAGGCAATACCCAACGGTAAGTAGGGTCGTACTTAAGGGAATTGGTGTAGTTTCTCTTCCACGAATTGTTGTTATAAAAGGGTTTTGGTCTGAACTTCACTTGTCTTGGTCAACAAGCACTGAAAACTATAACTGAAAGTAAAAGTAAATTTGATCAATAATAAAATAGACTTGGTCTGGATGTCGAATCAATGAACTTTAATACGTTTCACTCTATCATTGGCACAATGATATTCAACCACATACCTTTACTATTTAGTTTAAATAGTAAATTAATTCATGCCGTATGGTCACGAAGTCACAACTAATAATACTTTACCCTTTTATCTATCCCTTTAAATTCGAGAATGTCAGAGACACTCTAGACAAAACTCCTCTCTTGATCAACACACCCACGAAGACCCTTCAGCAAGTGTATTGCCCAAGAGGCATTAATCTCTTTTAGACCCAAATCAGCTAACTGCTCTTCAATACTTAATATCTATTCGAGCACAAGAGACACTCTGTGTTGACCTCGACTCTATTGGTGATCTAGACTCCTTAACCGATTGGTGATCAAGAAATTAGTTACCTTGTCTAGTATTAAGCCATAAGTATTTCGGGAATAAAGAACACGATTTAATTTAAACACTTAGGCCTCACGAGTAGTCAAAGTATTAATAATTCACATCATCTAATCCATTCCAAGTATAAGAATTTAGCTAGACATAAATTCAAACGTAAACAAAATCAAATAAATAAAGAAAGACATAATTAGAACTTGAATAAGAACTATATTACCATGCAGAAAAGTAAAACGTCTTGGCCAGAATGCCAACAGAAAACTAAAGTAAAAATAACAAAATTAAAGCTTTGCCGGTAGGACTTATTTTTCTCCTCTCTAAACTCTCTCAAGACAGAATGGAAACTATACTAGGGTTGCACGATGAATTCGCAGAGAACAAGCAGCCATATATATATAGGCATCAAGAGTAGGTTAAGTCGGTTCCCTTCATGGGCTGGACTCCTCCTTTCTTTGGCCTTGTTTCCTTCTTTGGCTTGCATCGGATTTCCTTCCTTGTTGAGTCCAACTTTGACCGGTCTCTCCATGATAAGGATGGAAGTTTCCTTCCTATCCTCTTCCTTGACGCTCAAGTCTCATCCGTTGCCATCTGCTTCATCCTTCTGTCTTGGTCATATCCGCTTCAGTCTTGCCCTCAACGCGCACTAGTCTGGGTACACTGCTGCTTTGGCAATAAGATTATGGGGAGGTACTCCTTCACCTATAGCTTTGCTCATTTTTTTGCCCATGGATTTCACTTCTTCATCATCACTCAACTTCCAATCACTCTACATAGTACTAACAGAAGTAATCTCATGCAAAAATTCATTTGATGTAACATACTTTGTGCTAGAGACTCTAACTGTCAAAAAAAAAGCAACAAGAAGCTCACACATTCTTCTCCCATTATCCCAATCTATACCCACTGGAACACCATCACCGTCCTCAAGATCAATCCGAAAGTAGGAATCTTTCACACTATAAGCCTCAAATGCCTTTTCAAGCTTGCAAGCCGCACTCAACATTAGAAAAGTTGAGTTCCATCTAGTTGGTGTATCTAGGCATAAAAGACTCTTACACGAAATATTCTCTTCTTGACAACTTTCCCTAAACTTGACCAATCTAGCGGGAGATTGCCTAACATATCTCACCACCTCTCTAATCCTCTTAACTGAAGTGCCTATTTCTTTCAACCCATCATTAACAACCAAAGCAATTATATGAGCCACACATCACATGTGAAGAAATTTACCCTTTAATAGACAACTACCCCTCCCAGATAACTTAGCTTTCAAAAAAGACAAACAAGTATCATTCGATGAAGCATTATCAACAGTCACAACAAATACCCTAGCAATGCCCCAATCACGCAAGCATGCATCAATCTGCCTACCCAAATCATCACCCTTATGCCTCTCTATCGTGCAAAAATTAATTATTCTCTTGTTCAACTTTCAATCTTTATCAATAAAATGAGCAGTGATACACATGTAGTTCAATCGCTGCAAAAAAGTCCAAGTGTCTGTAGTAATACACACACTTTGACCACTTTCAACGAAATAATTACGAAGCTTAAGTTTTTCATCAAGATATAATTGATAACAGTCTCTTGAGATTGTCCACCTAGAAACGAGCCTAAATTTAGGCTGCAAAGTCCTAACAAACTCCCTAAAACCTTCACCATCAACAATCTTAATAGGAAATTCATCTTTAATTATCATCTCAATCAACTTTTGCCTACACAAATCCTGATCAAATTTCCAGCTCACAAGCTCACCTATAGAATCATCCTCCCCCTCAATAATTGGATACAAAGACAAATGTTGTTGTTTAGGACCGACATCTTTAGGTTTATTTTTGCATTTTCTAAGGTGTTTCACCATAGCAGACGTACCGTTCTTTGATGTATTTGCACAGTAATCTTGCTTGCAGTAGTTGCAATAAGCTCTTGGCACTCCGTTTTCATCTGTAAAGCGGGTAAAATGCAGCCAAACCACAGAAGGTTGTTTCCCGGATTTCTTTTCGGGTGGAAGAGGTTCACCTTCTGCATTTACTGGTTCGTTTGTTACTGTCCCCAACATTTTATCACCTACAAAATTACAAATAACAAAATAAGAACTCAAGAAAAGTGGACTAAAAATCTGTAAGAAAATATGCACTAAACTTGCACAAAATCTGCACAAAACAAAGAAAAAAAACTGCACAAAATGAAAATTTGCACAAAAATGCACGTATGATATCAAGATGTAAAATATTAAATATGTCAAATAAATCATACATTTAGTTCCTAATTCGGGCTCCTTTATTAGTTAATGATAGATTTTAATTTTTTTTCGTTCAACAGATATAAAATACAAATTTATAGAATATAAAAAAAACTGATGTACAAAAATATAATAAATGCAATGCAACTACTTTTCTTTCATTATGTCATCCATCAATAATCATAACTCGTCGGTTGTTTGTGGCCAACACACTTTAAGTTTTTAACTAAATTATATGTCACAAACTCATAACAGCAGAGACTAGAGTGTGGCATGCATGAGGCTCAGATTTAAGGATAAATCTCTTAAGCTTTACTGATAAATCTCTTAAGCTGTACAGATAATAAGGATTGTATCAGGATAATCATACCACTAAAATGATAAGCACATACGGGCGGAGAGGTGGAGAGGCGAAGAACAGCGACTGTCCGGCAAAGAGCAGCGAAGGTCCGGCGGAGAGTAGCAGCGGAGATGGCGGAGAGCAGCTTGCGAGTGGGAGGGCAAGAGAGATTGAGAGAGCAGAGGTGAAGAATGAGAGAAGCGGCAATGTGAAGAGTGAGAGCAACGGTGGAGACGCCAGAGAGCAGCAGCGAAGACGCCGGTCGCCGGATGGGAGGGAGAGATTGAGGGAGCAGAGGTGGAGATTGGAGAATGGAGAATGAGAGAAGCGGCGCGGGAACTTGACTGGTGTGGGTAGGGTTTCTCAATATTCAGTAATATGGAAATCAGGAAATGAAGAATGAAAAATATTTATATATTTCTTATAAAATAAATATATGTATATATATATATATATATATATATATATATATATATATATATATATATATATATATGCGGGTCGGGTCCGGGTCAAGCGGGTTGGAGCGGGTTATGACCCGGACCGACTCGGAAATCCACCGGTCCTAAAAAACTAGCCCGACCCGGACCAATCCACTATTCGGGTCAGTCCTGACCCGGCCCAAACCCGCCGGTCCCGGTCGGTTTGGCGGGTTCGGGTTGGGTTTGCTCACCCCTTGATCTCTACCGACAACACTTTGTGTTAGATCTAAACAAACACTTTATTATAAAGATGTTGTGTTACTGGAAATCTTAACACAGTTAATATAAGCGAAACAATAAACTGTGCAGAATAAAAAAACAAACGATATGGTAAACCAGTTCGGTTTTGCAACCTACGTATGGGGGGTCTTTTGCCCAAGAGACATCCATTACACTATTAGAAGAAATGGGTACAGAGGATCTTACACATACAGGTCGATACCTTATGCTACCCTTTCGCTCACCCTCTTCCTAACTCCAAGTGAATTAGTGGTTGCTAGATCCGCAATCACACAACCCAAGTTTGAACCGCCAGTCTAACACTTAACTCTCTCAACAAACTGGATTTATCAAAGATAAACTCTCACTAACTCGTGCACTCAATTACAATAATCTCAAGAATGTATATATGCACTCAAACAATAAAACAATCGGTAGCCTCTTCACAATGTTTATGTCGAATATATATAGGTTTGAAACCCTAGATCTCTTCGCCATCATGTATATCTTCTTTGACTTCTTTCCTTGTAAGGATAAGGCTTGGGGAACAAGTCTGATATCTGCTTGGTAAATATCTTTTCAGCATCTATGATAAACATGGAAAAGATCCCACCACATCCGGTAGATAAGGAAAGTCTTTGCCACTCTATTTTAGGTTCCCTTAACACAGACTGAAGCACACTTTATAGAGTTTGATCTACGCAGTGGCTTGACACTTCAGATGTACTTTTGGCTACATTTGCCAACATATTTGAGCATTATCACCTTGAGCAGCAACATCTCAAATCCAACAATCTCCCCCTTTGGCATTTATGTAGATGTTGGGAAAATTAGTGAAGGTTCCGAAAGATACCAAAACCCCAACTGACCCCAACCGAGCAAATGATTGTCTTTAGTCTTAGCTAGAGCTCACTGTTTGAGCGTAGGGATTTTATCTTTACAGAGTTCAAGCAAGAGAACTTAGTCAGACTATAGATGGGAGTTCGTGAAGAACTCAGCTAAGGGCCAAACTCAGCTAAGACCCAGACTCAGCTGAGGTTCAGACTCAGTTGGGACTCGAGATCAGTTGAGACATCAACCTTAATTGAAGCACGAACTTAGTTAGGCAGTATCTTAGTTGACTCCTCAACTGACCCACGCAGCTGAAGACGTTCAATTCAAGCATGAAAAGAAGTTGTTTTGAAGTCAGACGTCAAGAAGTAGATAAGAGAAGACTGTGAAGATGCTGAAGATGAAAGAGTTGCAACTCAGACTTGAATCTACTCAGAAGCACAGCTAGAAAACTTACCATAAATGGACCGACAATAGTGATGTGCAAAAGCAAAGGTTAGTTATCATTATAGGAAAGTTACTAGTAAAGCATGTGGAGTGCCATACTTTTGGCAGAGGTTCAACGGCTCTTTTCAACAACTAGTTTGACCCTTCCTCTATAAATAGGGGTCTCCACATCTAAGCTTGGTGACGCAAATCATAGAAGAGTAGAGAGAAAAGAAAAGAGTAG